>CM034156.1:559715301-559747801 GCA_019776745.2 Taxus chinensis
CTTCTCTCTTGGCTCTATAATGGCATTTCCTTGCCTCTTGCCCACTGATGATGTATAGTGTGAACCTATGGAGCAATAAAATTTGTTTTGTGATGCATCTTGTCCATCCTTTGCTTATTATATTGTCTCTTCTTGCTTCTCATTGTTGCAAGGTATATTGTGCATATTTTTTATGTTTATTACATGTTTTAAGAATCTATTTTTAATGGGTTGAAGTGGTGTTATGATTGACATTTATCTTTGGTATGTGATGCATATTTCCATCCTCTCCATTGCTCACCTCTCTCCACTTCAGGCAGCTGAGATTGTGATCAGCCACTTCCTTTTTTGGTGTATCACCACTTAGTATAGGATTTTTTTTAATGTAATTCTCTCTCTCTCCCTATCTCCTTGGAAGGTTAAATTAGGATTAGATGGTTTTCCTACACTAGAATATCCTATGGCAGGTATTTTAGGAAGAATAATCTAGCTTTCTCCGGAGGGCCATCTCAAGTCTGTAAGTCCCACAACTTGAGAGATGGTCCCATGTTATACATATCACACTAGATGCCCCACTGAAATCCGAGGTCATTTGAAGGTGTTTTGATTTCGCATCAAAAAAATTGGAGGATTTTTTTTCGCTGATTGGTCACATATTTTATTCAGAACAAAGTATCGAGCTAAGGCTATAATTAGATCTGAGCCTATTGAAAAAAATCATATTGATCCTCATACACCAAGTCTAATCAATGTGAACTATTAAACATTTGATCAATAGGATTATCCAAGTACCTATGAAGTAGCTACCAATGTAGGATGCATTCTAGACTTGACACTTGATGAATGAACGAACAAGAGTCATGCTTTTTACCCTTACAAGGAAATGGAAGAAGTTAAATTAGGTGTCTATTGTTTGTATGAAGAGAATCATCCTCTCCCTAGAAATGAACTTGTGAGGTAGGCATGCCTCTAAATTATGCTCCTCAAGCTCATAACCAAGCTACATTGACCAGGAGATTTGTTTTATGTGAAATGAGCCAACACACCACTGTAAAACTCTACAAAATCTATACCGAGTTGTTTCCATGAGAGTTCGATCCCATCTCCATACTGGAACCGAGTTCATACAAATACACCGAGCTGGCGAGTTATAGGATGAATGGTGAGATGGTCACATTTTGGTGATTGAGCTCATCGATGAGATCAATGGTGGAAGCATCGAGGTTAAAAGGGAAAGATATTTCATGCAATGAGTCAAGATATGGAGCCCCCACAAAGACTCATGACAATTTTTTCAATTCCCATAACATGGTAGACAAATTCAATATTGATGATCTCAGATCATACAGACCGAGCAATATAAACATTGATCTTTGAATTGTGGTAGGAACCAGTCAAGCTATCTATCACCAAGGAAAGCTAACATTGCGGACACATTGCACCAAGTTGGTAAGGTGAATATTTTTCATGCAGTAATATCAAGCCCATTCATGATACATCGAGGCACTCGAATGATTGAATCGATCTGTGCAATGAGCTATTGAGTGATGGGATCGAAGCATGCAAACAGAAGCATAAGGAAGCTGAAGACCTAATTTTTGTGATGACATGAACTCGATGAAGTTGTAGCATATGGTGATGTGTAGGTTTATCTCAATGGTTGATTCACACATCTCTTCGTAGAAGAACTCAACCTTAATATTTGGATGAGGTGTTTTTTCAGATAGTCAAGCCAACATGACAAACCAACGATGAGTTTTGTAGAGAAATAATGTGGGCGTAACAGAGAATTGTGTCCCAGGGATACCTAAAGAACTCCAGATGTTCATGAGTGTAAAAAAACCTGAACTCATCATGGTAAACATTTCATGCAGATATGTAGAACTTGGAGGGCCTAGTTGGCCCGTGGGACATGTGGGCTCAGCAAGACCAATTTCACTGACAAGAAGGAGTGTGGGAATCTCGGTAGTCAATGACCCATGCGGCCCTATCAACATGGGACATTTGGGCTCTGAAAACCCACATTCTCTAACTTTGACGGCGGTGTGAAGCATTGCTAAAAAGGAAGAAATGTTTTTTCCCACAGACCCCAAGGACTGGTTGGGCCAAATATTCATGATTTCACCGACACAAAAGAAAAGCATGTGGAGTGGAGGTTAATGGACCTAACTAGCCCAGTTAACGGTGTATGCGTGAGGATAGAAGATCCCAAGTTAGGTGATGCGGAGAAAGGATACCCACACAGCACAAGTACCACAGGGACATGAGCTCCCCATGAAGGGGAAATTTCCAGACAAAGTGCATCATGGATAAATCAGGTTTTGATGGCCCAGGTGGTCCTTGTGCCTTAGTGCCAAAATTCTTCTAAAAACATGCAATACCCACATATCAAAGCAAAAGGGATTAAAAATCATGTGTATTGCAAATTGTGAGAGCTTGCATGGACTACCCGCCCCCCGAATTTCAAACAGGCATAACTCTTGAATCAAAACTCTGATTTTTCACAAAATTGGTGTTTTTGGATTTTTAACGAGGGTGTGTGAAAAGGAAGAAACATCTCCATCTCTAATAAAATAAAGTCCTAGTCTCGTAAAATGTAAGAAATCCTTGGCAAACTCAAAATAGTTTCTCACACTTAAAAGACCATAACTTTTGAAATTCTCAACGGATTTTTACAAAATTGGTCTCGTTTGAATCGTTCATTTGAGAATGCACAACAATCAAGAAATGTAGAAATTGATGAAGTTTTGATGATGATTTTAAGTAAAACGTGGTAGGTTTTTAACAGTGATTGGAGATGCATTTAATGAAGCATGGGCAAACATTTTTCACTATTGCAAGTCATGGGTTAGTATGGGGTTCCTTCTGAAAGTCATATATCACCATTTGGGTGCATTTATGATATTTTTCTAGTGTTTGGAAAGTGGATTTCGGGATTTACATCCCCTCTCCCTCTGTCTTAAAAAAACTCTATAAATTGGAATACTGGGCTCATTCTAGCGGAGGATAATTTAAGTAGAAAAAAATTGTCATTTTGGTTTTGTGAAGCTAATGTGTTGCATTCCTTTGCAGTGGACTCCTTGCATGCTGATCCATGTCTTTATTTTGGAATAGATTGAACTATGCATATAATGAAGCAATAGATGCAAGTTTGTCGATGTATCTTCCCTTGTTGTATTTATTTGCATTATTATTTCCCTTTCAACCTTATTGCAAATATATTGTGTCTATTTTATACTCTTTCAGTGATTCATTATCATTTTGTGTGTATGAAATATTATTTTGAATTCAATTGCTAGACTGTGGAGAACTATTTTCACCCCTTCTAGTATGCACTTTGCTTCTATTTTTCACACATTGGAAGGCTATTCCCAATACCTTATTTTGGTGCATCACCTTTGTAGTGAATTTTTCCTTCATTTTCATGTTATTTCTATCTCCCTGGTCCCTTGGAAATTGTACGATAGATATAGTTAGTAGCTTCATTTTAGTAGAGTTAGTTTGCACTAGGATTATGAAGAAGAGCCATCTTTCTCTGGAGATCTATCTCAAGTAGCAAGTCCCACAACTTAGAGATAGTACCCATGTTACACAGTCACACCTTGAGCTCAATCACACACACTTGTTGAAATCGGAGGGTGTTTTTATTCAGTGATAACAAACATAACTCGTAAACAATAACATACAATGGAAAATAATATCAAGCGAAGTGTATCAGAAAAACATGATGGAAAATACTCTTGCAAATCAAATGAAGCACTTGTTAGAATGTTATAAATATAAAGAGTTGTCAAAGTGTGTATAGATCAATGTAAATTAGTGTGCTAGTAAGAATTAGAATTAGTAAATAATTAAACAATAACACCTTGATATTAAAGAGTAGCAAATGTAGATGCCCCCATGAGCCTTGTTTGGACGAGTAAGAGGTATAGTTCTAAACATCCTTACTATGTGTAATTATCTATAGGAAATTTGCATTCACAACTAGAGACAAAGTGAACGTGTACGTGTATATCAAAAATATAATAGCATATTAGATATTTGGCTAACATAGAAAGAGAAGTGCAACATGTAACTATCATAAGCAAAAAAGAGTTAGTAGAACCAAGATATACAATATGATGTGAGTGTGAATGGAATAGTATGTAATTTTTGAAGATGGAAAGGAGAAGTGTGTCCCCCAGTGGATGTGTATGAGATGAGTTTTATTCATAAAATACCACTCAAGAATTAATAATGAACCATAGAACAAGAGTGTGTCATTGGGAAATGGTTTAAAAGAGATGAGACAAATATAGAACATGGTACGTAGAGCATAAAAGGTGACAAAGAGGTGAGGTTTTTTTCAGATTTAGACCCTCAATAGTTGAGTATGAATTGTGGAAATAGAAATCATAATAGGGTAATGGTTTCGAAGAGATGTGAGAAAGATAAATCATAAAATGAAGAGCGTAAAAGGTAACAAAAAGGTGAGGTTCAATTCATATATATACCCTCAGCAGTCAACTATGAACCGTTGAAGTAGAGTACATCATAAGATAGTGAGGAGTCAAAGTTTATCAAGTTATGTAAGATTGATTATAAATAGGAATTTTGAATCACAGAGCGTAAGAGTAGAAATGGTAAACACCTAATGATGTTAAGAGGGGGGTTGAATTAAGCATGATGCCCCCTAGTGTATGATGATGAGTGAGATAACCCATGAAAGTTAAGGGAAAATATCCTCCACCCAATGTCTGAGGATATAAATTTGTGTGACCATGCTCATATATCAGTGTTAATGAGACTTAAGGTGTATATGTGAAGGAATCCTAGGTTGTGAACATATATGTGAAGGAGACTTATGAAGTGATGAGCAACTATGTGAAGTAGACCTAGGAGGTGATGAAAACCTATGTGAAGTACACATAGGAGGTTAAAGAGGTGGTGGATTCCTATGTGAAGGGGTTTCTCAAGTAGGGTACTTAGGCTAATAAGATGGACTAGTAGACTGATGATAATGACTAGGTTGTGTGTGAATAGAAGAGTTAGCTGCAAAACATGCCTCAAATTTCAGAGTCTTAAGGGGGCTAGATGCTACATGTAGTGAAAAGAAATCCTCAAGAGGAGGCTGAGGCAATGGTGTAGATTTTGGAACACCTTTGAGAGTGACTAATTACTTATTTTGATTGAATTTGAGACACAAGTGGTTCATGGACAAGATATCTTGAGTGGCACAGGGACAAGGAAGACCTAAGAGCATGTCACAACCTTTTATTGAAGGTGTCAAATCAAATGGAACAAGCATTGTGAGAGGCCCAAATGTAACTGGAAACTTGATTTATCCATAAAATTTGGGAATTGGATATGAAATTTGTGACAGTGGATAGTTGATAGTGACAAGGCGTGCAAGAGAGGACACACCTATAAGAGCTAATGGATTCATCGTGGAGTTATTGACAATATGAAAATTGATATAAGCATTGATGTAAAGTGTTTTATAATAAAATGTAGCATGATAATGTGATCAGAGAATGTGATGAGTGGTGAAGATGCGTTTGTATTAGTAACTATAAACTAAATAGCCCCTGATGAAGGAGGAGGCACAACACGATATGTATGATTAGTTGAAGAATCAACATCTTTCTTTTCATGCTTGGGAAATGGATCTTTAAATATTTTGAAATTTTATCCTTCATTGACCGGATTGGATGCCGAAGGCTCGGGGAGCTCGATTGCATCATCGATTAGATATTCAATGAGATGCCTAAGTTAGAAACATCGATCACTTGAATCCCCAACACACTAGTGATAGTCACATCTACTATTTTCATCCTTAATCTCAGAGTTTAGGGTGACATAGATCAGGATTCAATGTTGTTAGAAGTATAATAAGATTACTTTTGAGAAGTTGTGGCCATAGAAGGGATGGAACATAAGGCAATTTTCTAAATGTAGGATTTGGAGGTTGTCATTGAATATTTTCAGTGGTAGAAACAATGTTAACAGTACATTTTGCTTCATTGGGATTAGGAGATGGCTTGAAAGTGGATTTTCCTTTAAATCGATTAGAAGATGAAGTTTGATCATGATACTTAAGCTTGCATATTGATAAGATTTTTTTTTCTCATAACTTGAGTATATAACATAGTTGATCAAATCATCGAGAGGTCTCAAATATGATGCTCTCTTGTAATGGAGTTAAGATACTTGGGACAAAAATATATTTCACTTCTAAATCACCAAGTACATTTTCCATCTTAACTAAGTTATTCTTATATCGTAACACATAGTCGACTAGATGTTCATTGGATCCTTTTTTTATATATGTAATTTGAGCATAGGATATGTAACAACTAATATTGATGGAAAAATGTGCAATTAAACCATCAAATAAATGTGTAAATGATGTAAATGAATGAATAGGTAGATCTTAGAACAAACACATCATAATCTTTGAAACTCCAAGGAAATATCTTATCTAATAATGTATGATCATCCGCATAATCTAGACATGCCACATGAAAGTCTCATAGATGCTATTGAGGTTCACCATGGCCATTAAAGGCGGGAAGCTTTGGAGTGAAGAAGTTTAGAGGAAATGCAAAAGTGGAAATGGTGGGTGAGAAAGGTTTGTGGAAAATTAATGTGCAATCAATACATGAAGATGTATGAGAAGGAGCCTGCTAAAGTTCATGTATTTGAGTTTGGAGATCCTGATAGAGAAAGGATAGGTATTGAGTACTAAAGGAAGAGACTTACAACATTTGGGAAGTAATTGGATGAGTAAAATGATTAGTAAGGATAGGAATTGGGAACATTGGAAGTGGGTGGAATGGTGGAATTATGAGGTTAAGTAGTGATAGACATAAAATCGATAGTGGTTGTAGGAACTTTAAGCTCAATGATATTTTTAGTCTCCTCATGTGAAGTGAATAAGAGTAAATCTAGATCTCATAGATATTTAGCAAGATGAGAATTGATACCATGAAGGTCTTCATCAGTAAGATTGCATGATTTTCACCCATGATAAAAGGATGACAAAATATATAGAAGTAAGGTTGGGTTTGAGCGATGGGTTCACCAAATCATTTATCAAAAATAGATATTATGCTAAAACCTAATTGTAGAGTAAATGGATGTACACTATGATGTACATATGTAATAATGTAATATGAAACAAGATACAAGAAAATAAAAATGAAACGCTAAGTGAAAGAGAGAGATGAAAGGACTTTGATGACTCACACTTTTCCTAGAACTAATCTAGAGTGAAAAACTGATGAACAAGAAGTTAACAGTGTCATAATCGCTCATGATAAATTCTAGAACTGTTGGACAGAGCTGGACTAGGGAATCTTGACTGGGTCAATGGTTCCTGGGCACCAAATTCAGCTATTGGGAACCCGTGACTACGCAGGTGGATTTTTTTTATTTTTTTGGTGTCGCACAAGTGTCATTGATATTTGTTCTTGGTATCCTGTGTGTCACACCTTGATTGCTAATGAACCTGTAACCTACGAAACAAATATTAACCTACAAAACCCCCAATACCACATCAAATACAATAAAAAAAGATGTAATATGGGGATTCAGACTGATGTTCACAGTCACCTGACATAGTGAAATTACAACCATGCATTGCACTACATCTCAGACTCCATGTATTTCATGTGAGTGCGTGAAAGAATCATTCCCTAGGATGCCCTTGTACAAGAAGACTCTATAATGTGTTATAGATAGATGTAACAAGGTAAATAGATGTTATAGATGTGGATGGAAAAATGAACTTCCCCTTCTTATGCAGTGTATGCATAAAATGCAGTCCCTTGTCCCTTGTATGGATGTTAGATGGATGCCTTTATTTCTCTTAGATTCCTTCAGATGCAAAATTAGATTCTTAGATTTTTGTCCTTTATTTTGATAACATAGATAAGTATTTATATGATTCCATTTTTGAATTTCATAATTAACAACTAGAAGGCCAAACTATAAGAAAATAAGAGGCCCAAAAAAGGAAGTAAAGTGGAAAGAGGTCAAAGGCACTCAGAGGGGATGAGGGCACCTAGGAACTAGCGTCCTTGCTGGGTACTAGTGTCCAAATTCATAAAATATAAGAAAGTAAAGTACTCACTAGGTTGTAGGGTGTAAAATACCATAAAGAAGTCAAAAAACAAAGCAAAGAGGCCAAATATAGTTTTCAATTACTAGATTTCTTGCTTACGAATCAAATTTATGCAAGTATGCTTTTAGGAACAAAAAATGGACTCTAGTAAGTTATTTTGTGTCTACAATAGGATGTATGTCAACGAGTATCAATCTTTATTAGGATTAATGTGGTAGAATCGCATGGAAGAGGACAAGCCTAATGACTTGATACAACATTTATGTGATATTGATACATTGTTGATGTTGTGTGGTATCCCTCCATTGATAGATTAAATTCATTATTTAAATAAACAAGCCCAAAAATGAGCTACATATATTAATGATTTTTCTAGTTTGACGAAATGTATTTATTTTGAAATACAATATTGGTTTCTTAATGAGATCGATTTTTTGATTCCAAAGTTTGATATTTTAAATAATTTGATAAGTATTAGAAATCCAGGTAGCTTTCTCAGCTTGAAATTTTTAAAAGAATTATTTTCTTCTATACATTGATATGAATACCAATGCACTTCCTTCATATAGTAATTGTTATCAAAATCAACCCCTCAACTGTTTTTTTTTTTTAATGTTCTGAAAAGTTATGAATAGTGAGTTTCATTGAGAAATTTTTAAATCTTAGGAGTTATGGGTAAAAGATTCATATTATATCACTCTTTCCCATCTTCCGAAGCCTTTTGTGAAGAGGAGTTAGTAAAAATTGGATCAAATTGGGAAAATATGTACTGAATCAGCATTTGGAGGTACATGAGGAGTTGTTCCTGAGTTCCTCTCATTCTCCTCTTTATTTTCTTAGCTGTAATACACTTGGAAATCAGATAATTTGGAACTGAGTGGAAATATGGGAACATTTTCACTTTACATTCACTTCTTTGATCGACTGCAAACATTGTTAGGGGAAATAAGGAAAGTCAAAGCGGTTAAGTCATGTTTTGTGGGAACAAGAAGAATAGTGGTTGAGTTCCATCACTTCTATAATCGGCCTATTAATAAGAAAGGGGAAGAGAGAGAATTGAATTTGAAAATTTAGGATTAAAGGGAATAGTTGGAATCATTTCTCATACCCATTGTATGCTGAAACCCCACATATCGAGTAAAGTAAAAAGGAAAAGATGGACATGGAGTGAATAGTGGTAATTTTTCCCTCATTTCATCATTCTCTCGATTTCCCTTATCTCCACACAAAGTAACATAAAGGTTATAGAAGAATTTGAAGGATCACATGTAACATTCCTTTATTCCACTCATTGTTCGCAACATCGAAAGGCCTAAAAAAAGAATGCACTTCCTAGAAAAAGCTCCAGTTAGCATTTTTAGTTACTTTCTTCTCCCAATTTTATTTTTTTATCATGAAAAGGATAATATTAGTAGGTTTTAAAGAAATAAAATATTTTAAATCACTTATATTGTTATAAATAACATGAAAATAAAACACTCTCATGATATTTCTATTTTTTAATTATTCAATTTACATATATGCATTTTTTACTCTTCTTTCTCTCAATTTTTTTTATCAAACTCCATGGAATTTGTTGTGAAATAAATATTTTCCCCCTTTTTCATCATTCTGGAGTAATTCATATTTTTGAGTCAAAGAGGAGGGGTCATAAGTTATTTTTTGTTTTGATTTCACATCTTGAATCAATAGTGGATTTTCTTTCTTCTTACAACCAATTTATTGTTTTAATATGATTTTATATCATTATATAGTTTTATTCCTGATTTGGAGTTTAATTTCCACACATTTATGAAGTTATATGTTAATTTTTAGCTGATAGATTGTCTTTAACAAGTGTGTGCAAGATCTTGTTATGGAGCTCACTAAAGTTTCCTCTGAGAGAAATTTGTTTCCATTCTTTATCCTGAAATAGCATCAAACCCTTATCTAAAACACTTTTACATTTACATATCCTTTGTAAGTTATGTATACTATGTTCTAGTTCCATTTATGCATCTATCTTGTTCAACCAAGACTGAGATCCTATAAATTTCTAGTGTATCACCATCATTAAATTTTTTCCTTAATTCCTTCTCTATTTTCCTTATTCATTGAGTAAATTAGATTAGTCTTAAGAGTATAATTAGTCTTAGTTATTGTAATTAGAGTGCTTCCATTTTTTCAATTGGAATAGGAGACATCACACCAACCCCAAAAGTGTGAATTTCTCTTTGACAATTTTTTCTCACATGCTTGGTGGGACCATTCGTTTATATTTTTGTCTTATTTTTCAAGTGTTTCATTGCAAAAATTCTATCCATTTTGGTTCCTCCAAGTAAAAATATTTTTTGGCATGCCCTATGGGAGTTAACAAGATATTGTTAAAGATTTGATGATTTTATTTGCAATTTTTCATTGTCTCAAATGCATTCATCGACCATGAAGAAAATCTATAAGTTAAGAGAACAATATGATAGTAGATAAGTGTAAATTTCATGCCAAAGACTCTAACTATATCATATTTGAAATCTTTCATACATATTCACCCTGCATCTGATAACTCCATTATTCAAGAAGCTCGTTCTCAAAGTCTCCACAAAATTCCCTTCTTCTTTTAAATGATTTTCATGTATATATTTCTTGCATGGCTCTCTAAAGAGATATTTTATTCTCTCATTTCAATTTAATCCTCCTTCATTAGCAGCAATGAGATGATATTCTAAAAAAATCCTTAAAAACAATACATATTTTCCATGGATATGTAAATCAATCTCATATTGATCACATTCAAGACATAGCCAACCACTGTGTAATTCATGATATTAGACAAGAAAATATTTTCCTCAGGATTCTTGTTTCATCATTTAGAGGTAAAGAAAGATATTGGTGCATTGGTCTAGCTCCACAATCCATTTCCATATGGTAACAGCAACGAGAACAACTACAAATATGATTTAGAGAGAATATAGATGTCATTTCTCTAATGGAACAACTCAGAAAAATACAATGAGATGTAATTAAGTTTATCTCATATTTCAACTTTTTTTTCAAGGACATGGCTCAATATCCATCAATAAATCAAACCCTTACCAGGTATATATGGTAGTCTTGTATCATTTGATATCATTTCGAGCATATTTGGTTGTATTGATGTAAATCCTATTAGGCAGTATCGTTCCTCAATATTTTATAATTACATTGCAAGATGAGAAGATTCTTAATCAAGCTAGGAAAAGTAAAATAATCCCCATTGCTTTTATTCACCATACCCCTCATGTAAATAAATAATATTCCATTGTTCTATTCAAAAATCAGAAGAATCCTTTTCTTCCTAGTCCTTACGTTGGTGCTCTAAAAAGTTTACAATGCCCTAAAAAAATTGTTTTTAGCAAGATTCCCTCCCATTTCCAATGAAAAACAAAATAACAACCTTACTAAATCTTTTCATGATGCTTTTTAAAAGTTATGATCTTAGACATGCTTCCCCAATGCTCTACCCAAACCCTCACTAAAATAGGTTATCGTACAAGGTTGGTAGAGGGATATGTATTTTATCTAAGAGAGGAGAAACCATTATAACATTCCTAGCAACATCTTATCATAAAAATAATGTGGTTGTGAATGAAAATTCAACTCAAGAGCCCCTTATATTGTTAGTGTCTCATATCAACCTAACTTTATCCAAGATGACAACATAATAATAGTTGAAGATTGACATGAATCAGTTTGGGAGAATGAACAAATTCAAATTTTATAAAAAAAGGAATTGAATGTAAAGAAAAATTAGGAATTTGTGATGGAAAATCATATTGTAATTCAAGATAGGGAGAAAGAGTTTTTAATCACCAGCATCATCCATAAAAATGAAGTTCATATTTTTCTTCATGTGGAGGAAGAAGGGATATAAAGTAAGCAAGATGTTATAATTTAAGGTAGTGACCTTTTTTGTTTTATATGTTTAGAGTTCATTACATGTTTAGAGAATTATAGTAATACAACAAGAACACCTTTAGTTATTGCAATTAATCAAATATAGCTTCATGTAAATGAGGAAGAAAAGGAAGCATCAGATGTTAATGATCTTACTAATAAAAACATATTATTTTCTGATTGATTTGATCTTCATGGTTAGGAGGGGATAGGTTTGAGTTATCAAGAATTTTTCTAGATGAGGAATAAAAAAATGATAACCCAAAAGAGAAATAGTTATTTACACAAGAAGAAGCAAAACAAAGCACAAATCAGTTTGCAAACATACTTCATGATGAACTACATGATCAGTTTAAACTTTTATTTAACTCTTCACATGCAAGTGTGGAAGAAAAGGTGTTTGTGTAAGAACAAGATGATCAAATTTAAAATGAGCTTACTAAAATTTAAATCATTAAGAAAATTCACCCAATATAATCCATTCATGAGTTTCATGCAAGAAATATGGGAAAACACATAGTAGTAGTCAATCAACTGTAAGAATCATTTTCCTAATCATATATTCGGCTAGGTTAGAGCCAAAAATAGAGTTTTCATTAGTCATGATTACTTCACAACACAAGAAAGATATATCCTAGAGAAACGCATAAAAATACCATGAAAATTTCATATAGAGGTGGTTGTTATTTTCTTGGCTAGTATTTTGAGCCAATCAGAGGTGTAGTCCAAGTCTTCCTCTACACCATGTAATTTAACTGCAAAAATGATCTCATGGCTACACTTTGTGAGAAAAGGAAGATATTTGTCCCAACTAGTATGTGGTTTTATTTATTGTTCCTTTATTTTTTTAAATTAGTAATAGTTAGGGTTTTTCTTTTGCAAAATAAGAGTTTTTTCACACTTTGCATGCTTCACATCATATCATGTATGATTTCCTTGTTTTTGTGATCTTTCCTACCTTTTCTTTTGTTGTTGGAGCTTTCCTACTTTTGGATTGAAAATGATCACTGATTGAGTTCCCTTACCTCATCCTTGTGGTGATCATTTGAATAAGTGGATTAGATATACAAGTTTTGGTTCCTATGTTTTGTTTAAGGGTGAAACATATGTGTGATCTCAAAAGTTGCAGCAATTTGATATGAATCCATGTCAAATGGAAACTTCAAGCCAACTCGTATATACATCTAGTAGGAACATGTCCCTAAAGGTAACAAAATTCTTATCAAAATCAACCACTATGACATTTTGATGTTTTGACAAGTCATGGACAGTGAGTTTCACTAACCTAGATCAGTGAGAAATTTCACAATCTTGTTAGTTACGGGTAAAACATTCATATTCAAGCACACTTCCCCCTCTTAAAGAGCCTTATGTGAGGAGAAGTTTTTTAAAATTGGGGCAAATTTAATAATTCTATGCACAATAGTCTTTTGAAGGACCATGACGAATTGTTCCTGAATTCCTATCGTTCCCCACTTTATAGTCTTGCATGCAATAAACTTAGCAATAAAATAAGTCAACATTGACTGGAAATTTAGGAATCACTCCACTATTCTATCACTTCTTTGATCAGTCAGTAGTTGCCATAACAGGAAACATGGTAAGTTAAAGTAGTTATGTAAGTTTTGGTACGCACAAGTAAAATATTGGCCAATTTCCATCACATCTCCGATAGGCTGATTAATAAGCAAAGGTAAAAGAGAGCACTAAATAAAAAAAAATTGGGCCCAAAGGGAACAATGATAACTATTTATTTGTTTCCATTATACCCACAACCCCGCCATCTCCGCACAAAGTACAAAAAATCAACAATGTCGAGCCTAGGGGGAACAGAGAGAATTGTTCCCTCGTTCCATTGTTCCTTCGACAACGCACATCTCCACACAATGGAACATAAATGTTATAGGGGAATTTTAAGGCCCAAAGGGAACATTCATTTAATGTGTTCATTCTCTGCAACATTGATAAGCCTGACAAAAAATATGCATAACCCACAAAAATATCTAATTTTTGTTTTTAGTTTTTTTCTTTTCCGATGTTTATTCTTTTAAAACATGGAAAGGCTAAGATTTGAAATTTTCAATTCAAGAAAAGTTCTTAGATCACTTGTACTATTAAATATAACATGAACATGCAACACACTCAAGTTTTTAATGTTTTTCCAATGTTTTTCCCTACCAAACTTCTATGTGTGCATTGTTTGCTTTTATTTTCTCTATCCATTATGTACAAAACACCATGAAATTCATTGTAAAATACATATATGCACTTATGTTCATCATACGAGAGTAATTTAGAGTTCTTAGCAGAAAATAAAGTGTCATGAGTGATCTTTTGTACTAGTTTAGACTCTTGGATCAATTTAAAGGAGTTATTTTTACCTTCTTACATCCTATTTAATTTGAAATATTGTGTCTTAAGATAATTTTATCTCTTGATATACTTTTATCAAAGTGTGTGTGTGTGTGTGTGTGTGTGTGTGTGTGTGTGTGTGTGTGTGTGTGTGTGTGTGTGTGTGTGTGTGTGTGTGTGTGTGTGTGTGTTTGTGTTTGTGTGTGTGTGTGTGTATTTATTTATGTTATTTTTTAGGTCATAGATTACATGTTTAATAAGTGTGTGCATGATCATGTTGTGGAGCTCACTAAACCCTTTTACGAAACACTTTTGCATTGACATATCCATAATTTGTAAGTTGTGTATGTTGTGTGATAGTTCCTTTGATCCATCTTTGTGGTTCAAACAAGTCTGAGATCCTCAATATTTCTGGTGTATTGTTATCTTTTAAATTTTTCCCTTAATTCCTTCTTCCTTTTACTTGTTGATTCAGTAAAGTACTAGAGTAGTTTTAGAAGTATAATTAATCATAGGTGTTACACTAGGGAAGCAATCTGTCTCTAGAGATTCACTACAATATATAGATCATCCAATGCCTAGGAGTAATTCCATTTTGTCATTTGGAAGCATAGATATCACACCACTCTCCAAAGGCTGCATTCCTCGATGACAATAGTAACCATTTCTATATGAAGTATGTGCTTCTGTACATGAATATGAGACACCGATGAATGTGGTTACGAGCCGTAAACAATAAAATCTTATTCATTTCATTTTACTAGAAATCAATGGGAAAACAAATATGTAAACATAAATGACAAGATTGTGTTCATATAGAGTATTTTTAATTCTCGACAAAATTTGTCAATGAAGTTTATAATTTTGTTTTATTGAATCAGTATTTTTTCACATGTGAGGTGTGGAAAATTCTTAGTCTCAGATGCCAAGGACTGAGGGGTTTCCATTCCACCAAATTCGTTCGGGGCAAGATTCTGGCCTCATCCCTTATTACAATATCTCCGGGCCTTTTCACTCAGCAAAAATTGAACCCTGGTTGACTCCTTGTGAGCCACTCAGTTTCAGCATTCGGCCAATGGCCCTTTGATAAAGTTTACAATTTTTCACTATATATACCATATTTTATTCACAAAGTTTTTGTTTATAGCTAATGAGTTATTGACGAGTTGTCAAATCGTTTTATTTTTATAAATAATATTACAAAACAAACTATTTAGTGGACTTGTTTAATTTTTTTAGGACGGATTTTGATGCTTCACTACAATTAATAAGGATGCAATCTCGTGAGTCTTGGGCAAAGCGTCCAAAGTGCTTTCAATCTCAATAATTCAACTATTGGTATTATTGGGAGAGATGGTTTCCTCTTCGGGAAAATAAACTGAAATATTTCTAACGAATGGTAACAACATGTTTTTAATTGATTACATCAATTCTCTTTTCTTAAAAGTATTGAAGTGCTTATACAATCAGGTTTTCTGCGAGAATTACGTGGACATACCACAGGCATTTCTCACTTTATATTCATCTCCCATCGATAGGTAATTTGACTCAAGAAACATAACCAGTGAAAATTATAAATCTGTCGATCGTATAACTACAATGAAGAAGATACTATTTGAATGATCTAGAATGGAGCCGGTGCATATGATTTAGCAGCGCCCAGGGAGTTATAGGCCTTCACATCTTCCGCAGTCGGCGCAGGCGCAGTCTGGTACATCATTCGCCTTGAACGTGTTTTGTGAGCCTCACACAGCTGCGGTAAATACATTCCTGTACAACATAGTATTATCATATGTTAGAAAATTTTAGTTAAAATGAAATATGTAAGGATTGCATGGTAAGGATTAATATCGGCACCTTCTCCTGCAGCGAGATTGAGGTACAGATCGACAACGTTGGGGCAGCTGTTTTGGCATTTGTCTGAGCACAATTTCGACGTTAAATGAGAATATGAGGAAAGATCGTCGGTGGACATGCCCACACACATCCTCTGCAAACCACAAGCCTGCACACACTCCTCGCTCTCTATCCATTCCTTCATCATCTCCGCCATTACGCCTGACGACTGCAGTTCGGTATTGCAAATCATATTAGTCAATAAAATGGAATAGCAGCACCTGCAGAAATTCCTTGCTGAAAAACCAAGTATTGTAAGAGAAGGTACTTACCTGGCACTGGTATTGTACGGATGATTCGTGAGTGGCGGGGGCGAAAGAGTATTTCTTCTCGAGCACACAGCGAGATCCTGACGATGACACTGCAAAAGCGCACATTTCCACTGGCAGTTTCTCGCATTCCACAACCCCCTCACCTGCGCAAAACACCATTCAATCAAAACATAAACGAAATATAGAAATAATCTGTGAATTCGTTTCGCTTATCACTGCTTCTTCCTCTGAATTGAATTTTACCAAAAATAAAGAAATATTTGAAATCACGGATTCTTGATTCTCTTTGAAACTAACTCTTCACTAATTTAATTTATCCGTTCCTTCAAGCAGGAAAAAAACCAGAAAACATATCGTACCGAGTACTAGAACACTTTGCATGCCTAAATGCGCCAAAAGAATAGCAAATGCAACTGTCATCTCAGAAGCCATTTGTTTATGCATTCTGCTCCCTCGTCTTGCCAAAAGATAGAAAAAGTAGTTATTTCTTTGATTAGCAAAGGGAGATTGTGAATAATAAGGTTAGTGCTATGAGTCGTATTTATAGACATGCTTGGCAGACCATTTACTGTGGAGAGTTCTAAACTTATTCCTCGAAAGTGAAGACGACCAAACTCCGTGATAGGCGTTGTAAGAGTATTTATTAGAAACGACATTTCTAATAAATGTAACGCATTGCGTAGAAATGACGAAATGCTTTGTGGTGACAGGTTTCCTATGTTTTTCCAGTCCACGAAGAAATCGCGAGGAAATCGCGAGGATGACCATTATATTGGAAGACCAAAATAAGTCAGGTCGGCATGATTGTACATAGCCGACTTTGACAAAATTATACATATTTAAGTGTATGACTCACGTTTTGAATCTTAGCGGTCTCTATATTTCAAGAACCCGTGATTTGCGACATAAAGACTCTTCTCGTAAGTCGTCGTATACTCGAAAAGACACGATTTAAAATATTACGTGGGATGACGGAGCGCGTTACCGTGTTAGTTACTATACAATTTTTTTTGGTTCTTTAAAATGTTTGCAAGTGACGTCTTTTAGTATTTCCATTTGAATTTATTATATTAACAATAAATAAATTTATATATAGTAGTATGAAAAGAGGATTTGTACCGAAGTTGTCATTTTAATATTATTGTATTTTTTAAACAAATAATTAATATTGAAAAGAATAACCTATAAAGTATGTTTTACTTCTAATTTCTTATTCGCCTCTCTCAATTTCAACTTTAATAATTAGTAAAGTATGGTATATATTTCAATGCTAACTAAAATGTGAATAGAAAACCAAAAATATTGTACTATTATTTTGTTATATTTTTCTTGATTCTTGCATGATTTTTTCAGATTTGTGGTAAAATTGGATCTCCATTTTTTTCATTTAAACACTTTGAGTTGGTTAAACTAGATAATGAGCTCGTCTTCATCATGATAAGATCCAACACTATTATTAAATCTTATTATTTAATTTAATGGAGCTCCCATTTAAACATCGAAAGAATTAAAAAAGTGAACATCTTCCTAATCATTTATAGTCTATAATGTAAACTATAAACTTGTTTGTGAGTTCATACAAGGAATTAAAATATTTCCATTATTCATCAATGAGACACCCAAAATCCTCTTCAATATACATGAGCTTAGATATTTTGAATCTTATTCAAAATATGTAGGTTTCTTAATATGATTTGTTTCATATATTCATACCCATTTCAAATTTTTAATCGCCGACACAATCAAAATTACATATATTAAGAGAGCTAAGTTTCGTGTTGGGGATGGTATCATCTTCATTCTCATCATCAGAGGAATTTATAATCCTTTGAATCCAAGTTGATAAACCACCATCGGATAATTTTTGAGCCAATAGAACCAACTTTCCTCCTCCCACAAAAATCATTTGATCAAAAAATAAAAAAAGGTAAACAATTAAAATAATGTATTTGTAATAAACCATGTATATCGAAACAAGGTAGTTTAGGCATGCAGGATATTCCAATTTTAAATTATTTTGCAACATAATAAATACACGGCTTATGCAAGGTGCACATGCCAATTATGTAAATTATAGATGGAATGATGGAAATCGGAAATGGAAGGATGAAGATGGTATAGTTAGGCAGTTAAGGCACCACGTTGGAAGGAAGGAAGGATGTGCAAAAGACGTAGGATCGGTGGATTTTAACCCTTTCTATTCGGCGACAACCGAATTTTAAGCATGGTTTTCACTACTGACTTGGAGAAACTCCAAAGAAGAAATCAAGAAATGAAAGTTAGCTAAATCTCATGTATGTTCGTTAGTGTGTTTTTAATGCTTCCATAATGAGGATTTTAAGGATGTGCCTCTCTGTTCAATTTTTTTTGTGTGCAATGTTTTGTTAATATATTATACAGTGCAACCTTTACATTGCCCAAGAGAATTATGCATAAAATGAAACACAATATAATGGACAAATAATTTGGAAACTTATTGATCCATACAAAACAAAATACATGGAAACTGTAGTGCCAGCTATATAAAACAAAGAAAATTAAATTCAACGAAATAGAGTAATGCTGAGGAGGAACTTGGTGGGCAGGGTGGTTGTTTGCATGTGGTCAGGACATCATGTGCGTCCTAAAATCATACCGACCTGGTTTTCCCTTGCATAATTAATGAAAACACTTTTTTGGTATCCAAAGCAGCAACCACGCCGGAAACCCATGTTAACACTGTAAATTTAGCAGAAATGGATAGCTGCAATGGGTCCTTGTCTCTGTGAGGAAGTGACCTCTGCCTGCTGCTGTTTGGTTGGTGTAAGCAGAAGATTATTGAGGTAGAGAGGCGCTTCAAACAGGACTCCAACCAGATCATTTTACTTTAGTTTGGGTTCTCCCAGCCTGTACGCCAAATTAGAATTTTGTCAGATGATGTAATTGGAAGCGCTTTGGTAGATAGCCAGGCAAAATGTGGAAGCAAGCACTTGGCATGTGCACTGTTCGACTTAGGGCTTGAAAACAAGGTTCAAGGGACTGCAACTACTGCAGGATATAAACAATATGGGTTTGATGAAAAGGCCTTGTGACCTTTCAAATGCAAAGCCAGGATTCACATCCTTTGCAAGCACCCTCCACCCTGTGCAAAAATGGACCATTTAGAACAGGGCATGGACATCTGTCAAGAATAATGGAAATCTGATCTTTTTCCTGCTTCAATCTTCTCCCAGCTAGCACCAAAAGGGGGAAGCCCTGGATCAGGGTTATTGACGTCTAATAGAGCAGAAAGTTAGAGGATTTGTTTTCAGGTGTTCTATTTGCAAGTGATTTAGTAGGTATTTATGCAAATTTTGAGCACTAGAACTGGATTTGAAGCTTTACCTGAAGCGATATTCATTGTTTTCAGGGTAAACTCTATCAATGTTTAGCCTTTTTTCCACTTGCTCCATCTTGTGAGATATGCTCCATCTTGTATTGAAGTTCTGGTTTGTGTTTTCCAAAGGCCTAGCTCAACACTGTTTGGAAGACTTTGAATCACTTTGAATTGAGCGAGCTATTCTTGGAGTTCCCTAGGCACCAACTAGATTCACCTCACGATCTAAGCATTCTTTCACATCTGGGTCACTATTTTGGTATAGAGACGAGCCCTGCATTTGTTAATGGTCTCCCATAGCTCATTATTGTGTTTGGTATCAACTCGCTTGGAGTTAGTGCTGGATGTGGGTTTTGTGGATTACCTTGCTAACAACTTGCCAATTTGGTTTATTTTAACAGTGTTGCTATGTTGGATCTGTTGGTACCCAAATTTGTTCTCCTTTTCAGTCTGAGCAGCACCATAGCTATGTCATGGAGCTTAAAGACAGATTAGACCATGTTGTTTGTCGTTGGTAGCCGGGGATATGGTTTAACTAGCACTCAGGTTTGTGGAGAAATGGATAGCACTCCAATAGTACTTGATCTTGTCCTAGTTGTTTTAGGTTGTGCCTTGCAACCAAGGTAAGAGTACCTATTTTATAACCTTGTAACGGTGAAGGAGATGAAGATGTCCTTCTTCTTTGGAGACCTTGATGAAAACATGATCAACGCCTCATATCTTAACTCTCACAAGTTGTCACTTCTCAAAACATGGGTATGTTCTCAAAACAAGGCAAAGGTTACTAGAGACATTAGAAATCCTGATCTGTTATGAATACTTTTGTAAATGGGTTTTGATCTTCTGTGGGTATGCAAATGCAAATTAGGGATAGTACATGATAGGGTCTTTGTTGTTTAGATGATTTTTGGTGGGGGATTGACAAGACAAACTGGGATATATCAAATCTTTGACAACCTCTACGATACTTGAAATAACTATAAGATAAAATGCTTCAAATAATCAGGATATTCTTTCAACCAGTAGAGGCATAAATGGAAGCCCAGGCAACACTCTTCACACAATCTTTGAGAATTCACCACAAAATCTTGAAGTAAAGAATTCAATTAAACACAAAATTCCATGATCAAACCACACCTAAGGTACCCCCAAAGGCTTACAAGAAATCTCTGTAGTCAAGGAAGGTAAAGTGATTTTAAATTTGTTTATCTCCTTATCAGATGAAGGCTCTTCTAAATATGAGATTGCAAATGCCACTAAACTATCAACCAGAAATGGAGATCTTGTGTGATTTCTAAATACTTTCACTGCAAGATTGCAAGAAGAACAATAAAATTTATTTTTAGGCATTTAAAAATGATAACAGACACCATATTGCCCAAAGAAAACACAGATATAATTCAAAACTTGTTAGATTCAATAGAAGGGGAGAGTTACATGAACAATCTTAGAGTTGTGTGATGGTTATACACTTGTAACCAACTCACATACATGAATTTCCAACACATGAGACATTAACTTGGTTCTTTGGTGGATTTCTCAGAAAATGAGCTTTCTCTCAGAATTCGCTCGTGATTTTCGACTCCCAACCCTTTACAATTTCTCCAAAATGCACTATATACCCTATGCCACATTGGAGCCTTCTTTCCAAAGAAAACAATATGCCATGGGATCAAGTTTTTTACAACAATTCTTCATGACTCAATGAAAATGACACCAAACAAAAAAACACTCGCATGTTGCCAGGTGTGCCAAAAAGATTGAATCATTACAAATATCTAGATCATTATCCATCCTGGAGGCACATTTTTCATCATTGAGGTATGCAAACACCCTTCCTCTCATCATTTCACCTTTTAAAACTACCTCTGCAATTTTTTATTTTGTCATTTCATGTGTTTTCTCGGGCTAGGGAAAAAATTATTTCAAAAACACCTCAAATCAAAGAATCAAGCCATGAAAGTGATACCAATGATCCTAAAAGGCCAAGACAACAGAAAATCACTATAAATTTGATGAATCTTGATGCAAAATTCGTGATTCCAAGCTTCCTGGAGGAAAAATGGATGCCAAAAAATGAAAATGCATAGTAACCATCGATCTTATCCATCTTTGTCCTTTAATCTGCACCCTCCACGTGTCAAAAAACAATTGGGACTGAAATTGGGATCATTTTTTACTTTTCCACACTTTTTGGAAAAATGAAAATTTTTGACTTTTTTCTCTGCCCCTCCGCCCTTGAAATTTGAAGCTGACATGTGGCATATGGTGGGTCCCATTGAAATCACGCTTCAATTCTACACATTTTTTATTTTTTTAGAATTTGGGAAATTTTTCACTTTTCGCCCCGTAGGCCCGCACCTCTGATTTTTCCCTCGCCACATGTCTCCTTGTGATTCGCTAATGGGCCAGCACATCAAATTTTGGTTTTGAGTCCTTTTGTCAAAAGGAAAAAATTTCCATCCTACCTCCACTGGCCCACTGACCTGCCTTGTCCTCTACCACGTGTCCATCCCCTATTCGCTACAGGGTTTCGAGCCGAAATGTGACTTTAAACCATTCAAAGTTTAAAAACTTCAAAATCACCAAAACCTCCGCTAGCTCACCGACCCTCCTTGTCCTCTGCCACGTGTCGATCTCTGATTGGAGTAGGGGAAAATCTAATTTTGAAACTTTATAAAATTAGAGCCAAAAAGCTCTAAGTTGCCCGCGGCCCACACTTCCATTTTGAAACTTTTAGGACATGTGTCCTCTTGCTATTGGCTGCGGGGTTTTGGGCCAAAATTTTCCCTTAAGCTTTTGAGCCAAGAAACACAAAATTTCACAAGTTTTTCTCTACCACCCGCATTTCCTTGGCCAATAAGAACATGCCACATAGGCATTTTGGAAAAAATGGAGCCTCGAGCCTGAAAATGCCCCTTTTGCCGAAAAATTAAAAAAATGGCAAGTTATAACATTTCTTCACCGATCCTTGGCCAATGAAAACCTGCCACATTGCCAATACATGTTTTAGGAATATTTTGACGGGAAAATGAAACCCGTATGACCGTCAAAATGCGAAAAATTCAAAGGATGCCCTAGAATTCAATTTTTTCAGCAAGGATGGAAGATTTTTTATTTTTAATCAAATAAAGCATGATTTTACAACATTTTCAACCTTGGGATTGGATTCTAAAATACAAACAAGTAGGAATTGGTCAAATTCAATTTTTCCATGATCTGGCAAAGGGAAAAATGACGCAGCCCATGAAATTGGAAAAACTAGGGCACAGAAAAGGGCAAAATTGGAATATTCCTTCAAATTAGGGCAAAACAACAAGATTGTGAGCATTTGTAAAGCATTCAACTAGAGGCGCAGAATTTCAGACCATCAATTCAAAGGGTAAAATGTTTTTGAGCAAATATAGATTTGGAAAATTAGGGAAACAAGGTGTAAGCTCAAAAATGGCACCAACAGGATCGACCTTTTTATGATCTATTTTTATGGGTTTTGTATTATGGAACTCTATGTAAATTATGCTCAACAACCCAAGATTTCTCCTGTTTCTAGGGATCTCTTGCTATATCAATTTTGTAGTTTGTTATTTCCAAAAATTGGTAGTGGTTGGAGTAAATCCAATTCGAAAGTAAATTCTGAGCAACACCTCAACTTATGCTATAATGGGATATTTTAGTCAAAATATGGACATCCGCCAAATTGTATTAGGGGATGAGCAACATTCTAACAAATAAATGTAGCTACAACTATCAGGAGGATATGCATGCAAAATGTAAAACCATGCTCTTGACACGAAACCACTTAGAACACCTCTTTCTTACAGACGCAAATATATCCCAGGCATGGTTAATCTCTCCTTATCTTTCATAATTTTTTGTTCTTTAGTTGTTCTTTTGCAAAGGAATAAAACCCTCACCCTTGGTAGACAACAAACTTAAACCCTCACCTTGTGATGATCTAGCAAACTTCCCAACTATACCAGATTATTTATGTGCCTATTTTTATTGACAAGTTGAAGTTGAATTACCTGTAAAGGAGTTGACCACTCCCTTGTTAAAAAAAATAAATTGCAATTGTTGGAGACTCAAAAAACAACCTTCGTAACTCCGGAAAGGAGATGTTAAGTTTTCTATGTGTACCTTGTTATGTGAGGAATTAGTTTAGTCCATAAATCAACCTCTACTGATCATCTGTGATATTTTTGATGCCCTTCTAGGATCCATATTACACCATTTTGCAGGTGGAGGAAGCTCCTTAAATTGAAATTTTGAGTTTCATATCAGCTCGCCGCTTGAATCCTGGACAATGGAATGCATTTCCGCCTCTGTAAACCTCTAGTATTTTTACTAGGAAATTATCTAGAACCTTCAATTTGGGAAAAAAAACTCTTTTTGATAGTTTGATAAAGGCATTTCATAGGCCTTCGGTCGAAGTTTGACTAGGTAAAAAATGGACGAATTATGACCAGTTGCTCAAGCAAACCTCTCACTATTTGAAAACCGTTTTCTAGTTCTCAGTGCCATTGACTTTAGTTAATTCTCCATATAGACAAGAACTTGTAGGAAGTTTCTCATTGAATGTTCATGATGTGGTTTTCTAGACCCCCGAGATAAATTCTATTTGTTTGCAACTAAGCCAATTATGATTGATGGCCCCAGAAAACTAGCCGCCAATCATAAACCATTCACCAGTTCTGAATTCTGTCAGTTCCTATGAAATATTGGTATATAAGTGGGCACGTAGAAATTTTAATTGTGGTGTGTTTTCTCATCAGAAGACAACGTTTGAAGGTGGTTTCTTAGCCTCTGAGCCTGGTCTGAACATTTTTGTAGCTAGTAGGAAAAAGTAAAAAAAGAAACTTGTAGAACTGTCATTGGGTTAGCAAACCACTGTGGAAACTTGTTGACACTTGAAAATAATTGTTTAGAACTCTATCTTGTCGCTTGTTATGTGAAATTTGACTTTTGGGAAAATAGTGTGTCTCTCTTTCCTATCTCTTTCTCTCCCCTTGGTTATGAAATGAAGTGAAATTAAATTAAATGAATACATGTCTCTAACCCTCTTCATTTTCAATGCAAATTATTAATATTATTACATAAATGGGAAACTAAAGATGTTAATTATGTTAGATTAGGGTGGATGCCATGCCAGCGATTTAGCACTGATTTCATGCTCACATGGTTTTGCAGGATAGAAGTACGATGGCAAAAAGTTGTGGTGATATTCATCATTTATTATTGTAATATTGTTTATATTTTTTTGGAAAATGTATATGTAATTGCAAATTAACATAAAATTTAATATTTGAAATTTGGTACTATGTATGAGATGCTAGTTATAGAAGTGCTTTGGGAAATGTGCATGTATCTAAAAGTGTTCTTTTGATTCATATTTACGTAAGGGAAAAAGAGGGTTGGATATATATATGTGTGTGTGTGTGTGTGTGTGTGTGTGTGTGTGTGTGTGTGTGTGTGTGTGTTAAATGAAATTGTATAGGAAACTCCAACATTTGCAAAGTATGAAAATGTTTATAATTAAAGTTCTATAATATTTTAGATGTCACGGTTTAATGGGATGTTCATCCACACATGAGTGTTATTTTAATTCTCAAATTTTGTATTGTAAAAGTTGGATATGTATGTTAAATGAATTTGAATTTAAAATGTTATAGTGCATTTCTAGTTTCAATAGATGATTAATTAATTAGTGTGTTGTATTCTTACCTTGTAAATGTAATAAGAATATCTAAACGAAACACTCAACCCTAGTATAAGACTCATGTATAACTACCTTTAGAGCATGAATTCTTTTAGTGTAGAAAACAAAAACCTTAAGATAAACACTAATATATACACTCAATGTCATCCTTCTCGCATGATCTTTCTTAGCCCAAAAGAACTTAAAATTTTATGCTTGATGAAACCTCCTAATTAAGATAAATAAGACCCCTAGTTGTGTTATTGTCATGGTCAGTATGTTTAGCATTATCATCGTGAACCCGTTGGTTAGGAACGACCTGGAAAAACTTTATCTAGAGTAAGTAGAGCTAACACCTCTTTAGTATCCTAGTGATCTACCAATTATTATGAAGTTCGATATAGGAATTTTCTTCATCATTGAACGAATTCCTTGTGGGTATAAAATGATAATTAAGTCTTTGTAAATGAAATTTATTTGAAATATGTTTGATTTAGAGAATCTAGGAAACTAGAATCTTTGTCCCATGATCCCTTGTTATAACCTTTTTGACATTAAAAATAAAAAAAATTACACGTGGAATTGTTAAATGCAGAAACATGCGACCTTACCTTGAACACAAGTCAATTGTGGTTCATGTGTAGCTTATAATGCTTCCAATCTTGTACTTCTTCAATAATATAGACAAGTACTTTCATAACTCTTTTTTTATAAAGTGATGCCAATAATGATGCCATAGTGCAATGCTAGAATAAATCATATAAGAGTAAAACAAGATTTGGGGTTAGGAATAGTGTCCCTCTTGGAGTCCTTATAACTTAATTAGAAATTTACTTAGGATAAAAAGAATATGAATTACCTTGGTGAGATAGTATTTCGAGAAAACAAAAGATATACATATAAACCTAAATAGAATTTCTTGATGTGGAAAATATTGAACGGATTCAACAAGTTATTGAACTTTTTTTTAACTACGATAGGGAAATAAGGATACCATGATCAAAGAATGTTTGTGGAAAAATGTATGTCGAATCTAAATGTCCCTTGGGTCCAAAGATTTCTTTCTCGGCATCACGCCAAACTCACTTATGTAGAAAGGGTAAAATTACAACATTGAATAAATGTTTGAGATAAATAATATGAACATAAGAATGAGAGAATTAAGAAATTTGTATGTAATTTTAAATATGGAAAATAATTATGTATGTCATGGAGATTGTCGTAAGGGATACATATCCAACTTAAATGTTTGAACCATAAGTTGAATGTGAAATGAATTTAAGAATCTGTAGGTGGAAAAAGGAGAAAAGAATCCTTTCATACTAATTTTTTTGTGCAATTTTAATCGTAACTAAGATGTAATCGTGGTAATTTTGTGTTGTGGGTTTACAAATCCTTGGGTCCCTTTTTGTTTTTGGGTCATTTCTAGCCTTTGTTCATTGGGGAAAGTGTGACAACGATATGTATATGATGTTGTCATGTGTTTATGCGAGTCGATGACTTATGTAAGTGTCATATGTGTTCTTGAGTTTATCTATTTGGAGCCCTTACACTGTTGTGTAGTGAGCAATGTAAGACAAAGAAAAAAATAGTATGATATTTTTTACTATTGTATTTGTGTGTGTAAAATGTGGGCGTTACAGAAAGTAGTTAAAATGATCTTAAAAACAAGAATGCCTGAAATTAATCCATCCTTAACACTTTTGTCACTTACTTTTGATCTTTACAACTATAACTCTTACAACACAAAACAAACTGAATTGACTAGTTGAGACCATAGCTGATGCAAGGTCCAACTACTTACACTAGTTCCTTGAATCAACAAGTAACCCATATGCTATTAGATGCATTCCAATCCTCTATATAGATATATCCCAATTATTCAGAACACAACTCATGCAAATGAGTTGAGTCAAAATTTATAGTTATGGGCTAGTTGAACTGAATATGTCATCTCCTTCAACAAAATTTAGAATCTTTGAAAGTTACATGTCACAATTTTCCACTTTACGTATAATCTTGCAGAAGAATGGAAACCTTTATATCTTGCAATAAGTAATCGATCCTTATGTTTTTCATATGAATAATGTTCTAAAATATAGAAGATATCACAACCCTGAAGGATTACTTTTAACATGATGCACATGTAAATGGCTTTGAGCCGTGATAAATAAAATGTACACTTTCTTGAGAGTCTATACTCATATGCATTTTAGTTAAATTATTTAAAAACCACAGTGTTCCATGTCACCTTCATAGATGATACAAAATATTGAAAATAACTTTGCACACTTTACAAGATACCCTGAACATTACGTTCATACATACATCAAATTCAAGGTAGGCACAAACAACAATACAATTCTACTAATGGTTGAAGACACTAAAAATATTTTGAATTCTCATAGAGTATCCACATGTATTGAAAAATACCTTACATTCTTGTAGAATTATATACCAACATATTTAAAATAACCATGGCATGCATTTACCTTCTAAAAAATATAAAAATACTTGAATGGATTGTGTTATTGAAGGAAGAAGAAAAAAAACAACAGTTTAAGAAGTAAATAATTTGAGGGAGGACAACATGTCTATTTTGAAAATGAAAATGAATTTGTGTTGAAAGTTTTGTTTATTAGAAAAATACAACATAGAGGTAAGCCTACTTATGTGCAATATATTGTTTGTATGAATAGCTAACTGTGTTATAGTTACAAAAAATAGTATTGAAATGTGCCCAAGTGAGGAGAAGATAAGTGTAATGCCCAAATATGGATGCACCCAATCCATAACACAACCATATGCAATACTTATAAACTTTCATGTATTTATTTTTTGTTTAAAAACATTTATGCATTATGGTTTCAGAGCGTCTATATATGGGCGTTATACTTTGGTATCAGAGTCGCGGGTTTCACACTTGGACCCTGGGTGAACATGGGAACAAAATTGAAAACCTAGTACAACCTAAACCCAGAACACTTGAAAATGTTTTAAAATTTTAAAACATAGAAAACTTAGAAAACTGAAACACACCTTGAATCATGGACTAACTCCCGTCTTACTTTGTACAGGAGGCATGGACCAGACGAGGGGTTATTATATGTTAAGCTAGAGGGACCACCATCAGATCAGGATGTTGTGGCTATACTACCACATATTCTACAGACCTTATAGGAGGTAAATGATGCTATACGAGGAGGATCACAAGGGGGTATACCTAGCCTACACGAGAGAGACCCATCACAGAAGGCTCATGGTTCCCCATGGAATAGTGAGGAGCATAGGGAAGAGAGTTTACATGTAGAGCCCGATAGACAGGTCTCGGTATAGGGAGACAAGGCCACAAGACCGAGAGAGAGAGAGAGATCTAGGAGCGCTAGAAAGAGCGGTGGAAGTAAGGAGAGACCAAGGGGGTAGGCAATTGACAATGACATATCATATCAGAGAGAAACTAGAGATACAAGAGGATTTCAAGTCGAGACCTTGCTGATTTGCTTGACCAGATGCTTCAAGCTATGTCCGTGTACTAGAAACATAAACGCTCGTGTTGTGATACATATTCTGGGAGATGGGGCAAGAGTATGGTGGAGGAATGAGGAATAAAATATCCACTTGGATTCGCAAACTGTGACATGGGAGATCTTTGAAGAGCGATTCCAGAGCAGATATTTATCTAGATAGTTCATACAGAAGAGGATAGATGATTTCCATGACCTACGACAGGCATCCACAACAGTGGTTGAGTATGAGAGTCATTTTTTAGAGGTATGAGACTAATAGAATATATATATATATATATATATATATATATATATATATAACAAAATTAGAAAAATTATCAATATATTATTGCTTAAGGGAATCATAACAGACTTGGGGGAGGCATAAGATATTTGTGTGTTCATGATTGATGTTTCAGGAGGTATAGTGAGTTGTGTGTGATGTTTTGGGATTGGTGTTATGATGTATGTGTACTCATGTGAGTTTGGCCATGTTTTGTGATGTTATGATATGGTCTTGATTCCCTTGTTGACAATATGTATCTGCAGTTATTATTTTGAGTTGTGTGAAACCTTCATCTGTGGGGAAATTTCATGTTGTTATAACACACTTATGTTTGAGTATTTATTGTGTCGATCATATAGGTGTTACAAGTACTATGCTATGTGGATCATGTATGTTACTTCCATGGTTCGGTTGAGGTCTTATAATGTAATACAAGCATCAATGTATGTAACAAGAATTCTTGTGGGTCATTTGTGTTATGTTCGGCCCAAGCATGGTATTTTGATGTCAAATCCTTGTAGGTACCCATGAAACATAAGACAATTGAAATTTTAAACAAATAATATTAAGAGATTGAAGATAAGGAGTACTCTAAAAGAGAATATTAACTAAAGTAATAAGGTAAACTAAAACTATCAATCTTCACCGAACATTAAGAGCTTATGAAATTTATAAACCTTCTTGACTCCCCTTTGGTCATGTTCTAATGACATATATCTTATCCCTATATGGATCTTGTATTCGTTAGCATCCTTCTTCACTTCTCAATTTTCTATCCTTGGTGTTGTGTCGTATCGAGGAAGATGTTCTTATAAGGGGAGGGAAATGTAGTGCTAACCATAAACAAAACCAAAATAACAAAAAAAGGGAGAATGTGTGTGATAGGTGGGAAGGTGGACATGGGTCTTTACGTGACGCTAATCCTTGTGGGGTATTTAAAATTTAACTTTAGATTTAATTGATTATTCCACCAAATCCTACCCTTGACAACGACCTCGCCTCCATGCATGCTCCTTTTTTAACAAATCTAATGGTGGGCGCCTTTGTTTTACTCCAATAATATTGGATTCCTTGTTTTATATTGTTTATTCTGGCAAGTTGGTGCATGGGGTTGTTTCCCACCTGCATCACTTAGTGTTTTAATTAGTACATGTTTTGGCTCACGTTTTGGGAGGATGAAACACCAAAACAAGAGACTGTCTGCGTGGGCTATTCGACTGGAGGCAAGGGAGAATCTGTCGGATTGTTTTTTTTTCTGGGACAACCATGGTTTCTTATTTTGAGTTGATTTGTTTGTAAATCTGCCTTCTGAAAAAATTTCATTGATGCTGAATTTTGTTTTTTTTTTATTTCAATGAATCGGCCATTTCTTATTTGAGCTCGATCTCTTTCTTTGTTTTTCAACTCGGCTATATTGCATGTTATGAGGCTAATTTTTCACCAAAATTTAAGAGTACATGAAGCTCAGTTTTGTGCTTTCTTTGTTACTCATGGTTTCAAATATAAATCTTGGGCCAATTTCGAAGCTTTCTCACTCATTTTGTGTTGCGATCCCTACCTTTTGTTTACACTCATTTTTCCATATATCTGCATTTTTTCTTTGTATTTTTTCTTTTTCTTAAGTGCTTCTAGTTGTGTATGGCCTCCTATAGCTCTCCATTTCTTTGTTTTCTACTTGGGGTCTCTATGCCAGATAGGTTCTCGGCATATTATTGTGCACTGTAGAGATCATATGATTTTTCGTTTGACTTTCCTTGCTAAATATATCTACCATGGTTGTGGGGATTGAGCATAACCATTTATTACTTTTTACCGAGATGTGTACTAAAAAATGGAGTTCATCATTGTATCTCTACAACTCGATAGTATAGTCTCTCAATGTTTTCTTTATGGCTCAATTCGGTTTTCTCAATTTTGTCTTGCCTTACTTTTGGTTTCGCTCGATGTGTATTCCTAGATATATGTGAGTTACTTGTTGCTGAATGTATACCCATGTATATCACTCACATCTTGGGTGTGGTTTTGTTAGGTGTAGTTCACCATTTTGTTGACTGAGGGATCATATTCAAATCTGGGGTTATTTTTATATGTCGTCACGGTTTTTAGTTATTTGGATCCATTCACATTTTTTGTCCAAGACTCCGCTGAGTTTTTTTTATGGCCTTTTAAACCATCTCGCTCATATTTTTTTAGATCGATATGTGCCCTACTTAATTAGTTCACTACTTATAAGTTAGCAGCTCAGTTGTTCAACTCAGGATAGATCCACCCTCCATGACCGCTATCGTACCCAACCTGTGTCATCGATATCCTGGAGGAAGAGAGGACACCCAACAATAAAAATTAGAGGAATATTGTCGGATGTTTTAGTAGCAAGGACCTAGTGGATGTCTTTATAATTTCGAGAAGATTAAAATACACGATAAACAATAATCAATTTGATTTTATGCCATCTTTAAGAATATCATGAAATGAATTGTTATTTCTAAATTATGAGATGGTATTTAACATGGAATTTTATCCCTCTCCTTGGGTATTTTTTGTGTTGAAAGGAATGACCGTATTTTAAATGGTTAATCGATTGGCTGTGGATTTTATATGCATATAGGTAGATATGTTATTCTATTCTAAATCCCTATCTGGGTGATCATTCTTCTTATTGCATTATGGTCACTTTATTATTTAGATTCGTTGTTTGAAATAGCGAGGAACTGGGAATGGTTGACACAAAATGGTTGTATTTTCGATACATACATACATACATACATACATACATACATACATACATACATAGCATATACAGGTTTCAATAACATTCCCATAGCATACAGAGAATGAAATTCTCTTGAATCTTTTTAATTTCCCAAGAGCTGGGTATGTAATGTATGTCCAGGCATAAATATAACACGTATATATATATATATATATATATATGTGTTATATTTATGCCTGAAAACATTAAACCCAGCTCTTGGGAAATTAAAAAGATTCAAGAGAATTTGATTCTCTGTCCTGCTATGGGAATGTTATTGAAACCCTGTAATGTGACTGGTTAACTAGCTAAAGATTGTTTATTTGCTTATGAATGGGTTGTGTGTAGGTTTTATTCGTTTAGCATATTTCTAATCTAAACCCATTATAGG